>LR812537.1:27542795-27577552 GCA_903798195.1 Danio kyathit | reverse complement strand
TGATCTCGGAGCGCTGACGCGGTACTTTGATGCCACATGGCGTCAGCGCAGCGTCAATCCGGCCAAAATTTCTAACCGGCATGCACCGCTTTAAGACAGATTTCGATCGGTCTGCGCAGCGCTGCATGAAGTCGAACGCACCTAT
This sequence comes from Danio kyathit, assembly GCA_903798195.1. Lineage (NCBI taxonomy): Eukaryota > Metazoa > Chordata > Actinopteri > Cypriniformes > Danionidae > Danio > Danio kyathit. Next base: position 27,577,407 of record LR812537.1, on the reverse strand, counting down.
TATTAGGCCTACATTTAGTCATGAGACATAAAACATGTGATGTAAAACATCGTTTTTTCCTGCAACGACAATTACGAGGGATCTATCAGATTTTGTACAACCTCCACCTTTTGACAAAAACATGATCGCACTAATAAATGAATAATGCCTGAATAGTGTCATGTGCTCATTCAAACTTTTATCTAAGCATTGTCAGCTGTAGTCGCCAAGCAGTGTATAAAAAAAGTTTGTTTGCGTTCATGTGGTAAAATGTTTTGTGTATGAAATATTTGACCTCTCAGATGAGGGTCACTTTTACCTCAGGGTGGAGCTTCCAGCACCTCCACAACACAGGAGCGTCTAAAAGATTCATCCCGACAGAAGCAACAGATAAAGACGTTCACCTTCATTTTTTCAGCCATTTTTCCACACTAAAATTTCTGCTGCTTTTCTTCTGCCGATTTCCTCTTTTTTCTCATTACCCTTTTACCCTCACGCTCTCATTTGGCTCAAGTTTTAGTGCGAGGTTTCTCCACTGCCTCCTGCTGGCAGATTCACGGAAGTGCAGGACCGGTTTCTATGATTTATTGGAAATTTCCATAGACTTGAGTTTTACACTGCACAAAATGTGTATTGAATTGTGTAATGTATGTATAGCTTTAAGAAATACGTGATGACATTGAGAGGTAAGGGGTTAATGCGACCCATGATGCTTTGCGAGTTGTCACATGTTTTCAGCTAGAATAAAAGTGATCCTGTTGTTCTGAGTCAAGTGTGTTCATTAAACTATTACAGATTGGAGTAAAAATTTGAATCAACTAAAAGATAATGTTTGAAATTGTACAGTTTATACAACAATTATGAACCTTAATAATTATAAGTTGAAGGTTTTTTCACAGTACTTGACTCTGATTAAAGACAGCCTGCAGAGAAGCCTGGAGATAAAGCAGCCGCTGTGAGAGAAGCTGCACCGGCCTGCCCTGCTGGAGACCGAGCAACCAGATGCACATGTGTTCATCACAGAGAGCAGATCCATGTCCAGCGCAACCTCCTCAAATCTTGGTGAACATCAGCAAAGAGCCGCTGCCCAAGGAGGCCCAGAGAAAGAAGCCCAGCCACTGAACCATTCTAGTGCCAGATGGAGGATCAAGGGCACGTATGTACATACTGTATATATTGTATATAGTTATAGAATAAGTTTGCAATACATTAAATTTGACTTTTCATTCCACTTTTACCACATTGCTGGATGTTTTGGTGATTGTCAGTGCTGCTGATATTCGGCTCTTGGGTTGTTGAGTTCTTTTGGATAGTTTGCTGTATCTTGATATGTATTTAGCAAGGTTTTCTAGGCGGTTTCTTGCTTGTTGCTGGTCTCCTCTGAGTGTTTTTGGCACATTGGTGGTTTTAGGGTTGATAGTGTTGGCCATACATTAGGGTAGGTTAATGTTGTGAATAAATAATAAATCTGAAATCATTTACTTTGTCACAAGGGCAAAAGAAAACTGACCTTGTCATTCAGCAATAAGTATATAAATATAAGCATTTTTTACACTGATTCTGATAATAAATAATTTTTTTCTTTATTAAGCTAGAAACAACAACAACAAAATTCACACAATCAAAATATGACCACATAAAGAAGGCGTTTATTTGCTTTATAACAGACTGTGGTAAACTGATTGGCAATTAAATTATTGGCAATAACTGCAGTAATGGTGAACCACACAGTAGCCATTAGCTGGCTTGAGTAATTGTATATTTAAATTAGATTGATGATTTTAACATACGACTTTAATACATAATTAAACACATATCTTGACTTTGTGAAATGATGCTGCATTATTCACCCCTGTAGAAAACACTTTGCAGAATAAAAATGCTAAATCATTCTGTTCCAGTAGGAGACTCATACAGATCAGTTTGTAATGATGATGACCAGCAAAGTTTCTACACATTTGAGGACACCTATTTTACCCCTTTTTCAAGATTTAGGATAAGTCTTTTGTGTCTCCAGAATGTGTCTGTAAAGTTTCCGCTCAAAATACCCATCAGATTATTTAAAGGTGCTGTATGTAAGTTTTTGACTCTTCTAAAGCATAAAAATACCATAATATGTGTGCAGATATTTAAGAAACATCCCAAGTGAACATACTTGTTTAACTGAAAAACAATGCTGAAGTCAGATATTCTGCTTTGAAAATGGGTTTTCCGTGCCGGAACTCTGTCTTTGTTTAGATAAATTTCATATGCACGATGCCAGTTTAGCCAATTATATTTCAGCACCCTGGGTTGCCTTGTTGGAAAACAGCGTATTTCATTCATTCATTCTGAAAGACTCTGAAAGCATGCGTCCGTGACCAAAAAGAACAGTATGGGAGACAGATGCAGTTCCACATGAGGTTATTAATTAGCAAATTACATAAATATTACGAACGTTAGGTGAGCAGGTTACATTGTAACCGCGTGTCCTAACAACACGCTGTGACGAGAGAGGCAGTGATCAGCTATTTGGCTGTTTGCACCAGACGAGACACGACAGAAATGTAAATACAGCCTTTCAGAAGCACAGAATATGCACTCACTCACGAAACGGTAAGGTTTAGAATCTATTTAATACATGTTAACCCACTTTAACATCAATGTAGATGCTGAATCACTCATATGTGTTTAGTTCTAAAGTTCAATTTCAGACGGTTTATTGTATTTTCAAGATCTGAGGTGAACTTTCTGCTTTCAGTATATGGCAACAAATGCCATGTAAAATGCATTCAAACTCGCATTGTTAGCATTTAGCACAGAATAAAGCACACAAGGCTTACCTGAGGTGATCTAGCTGTCATAGGTTTCTGTTGTTCAGCTGTGAGAAATAGAAGCCATTTCTAATATATCAATTCGAGGTGTTGGTTAGGACAAAAACTCCTTTTAATATGGAAAATATTCCCTCTATCGCGTGTCGTTGCTTTTATTTAGAACACAGTTTAAATCACACGCTCCTGTACACAATCTGGCATCCTAGCGTACTTTTATTATGATCCAGGAGTGCAATACCTAGTTCAACCACTGGGTGTCAAACTTACATACTGCACCTTTAATATACCTTTCTAAACATGCAGATTTTTAACTCTTGAGCACACTGTAGCTGTTTTTGTTGCCTGTGCCTTTAATGCAAATGAGCGGATTCTTACTGCCCACCGTTCCCACTTGCATGTCACAGCCATAGAGATCACTCTGTAGCCTGCTGCTTCTCACATAGATAAAGAGTACAGTGACAGACAAGAATGAAGCAGATCTCCCTTACAGTAAGAACTTTCCCAATGTTATTTGATGTATTTGTTGCGGAGTTAATTCAAGCCTTTCTGCAACAATGAGTCACAAACAATGTTGTTATGCACGTGCACACACAAAAGATTCTGTGCACAAAACGGAGAGAGAGTTTTTGAGTAAAGCCATGAACTGTTTACTTATACTACTGTTTGCTAATACGGGAGACTCCCGGGAAAAACGGGAGTGTTGGCAGGTATGCCTAAAAGTATGCACTGTTTTTGTGAAGGACCAATATATACTTTTGAGTATGTAACAGAAGAGTATGAAAGCTTTGGGGCATACTACTTCCTCATTGACAGATTGTTGTGTTGCTTAGTTATGAGCCCTGTCAATCATCCGCACATCATCCACATTTCTTTCATATTTAATGTCCTACCTTATTGGAGAAGCAGCAGCAGCAGGTTAATCTGCCATGAATTTGTGAGTCTTTCATGCAGAGAAATCTCCTCAGGTCTTTGGATAATTATACATTCAGACGTTAATGTCCAAACACGTCTCTATATAAATTCAGTATTGTTGTTGCAGATGAAATATAACACAGAAAACGCGATTTAAATATGTTCCGGTTGACTAGATATTAAAGGCGCAGTTGGTGATTGTCTTCAGAAACCTTTGTGTTGTGCTGGTTGAAAGTCTCTTTACATTCCAATAGTAATGACTAAAGTAAATGATCTAAATGTATTTATATGTATTTTTATATTCTGGGTGAGGCATAAGACTAAAAAATGTTCATCCAATTAAAATTTGTCAGGTCGACATTTTTCCATAATTCTGATAAGTATCCCAAACTGTCTGTTGACAAATGCAGATTTGAACAACTGCGCACCCGTTCAAGCAGACCTGCCGATGCGCGTTCACGTGGGCTGCGGTCACATGGACATGAGTGTCAGCGCTAAAAACAAATGCTGAATCAAAACTTTTAAAATCCTGAACTGAATCAATATTGGAGTTACTGTTGCATGCTGGAGGAAGCATGACGACATCAGGGCTGAAGTATTTCTTTCAGACAGGTAATGTTATGTTTTAAAACATATTTTAGTCATGCAAAGCTTATGTAGATTGTGTTGTTACGAATGGGTTAAATGCACTGAAGTGTTGTTCAGCCACTGAAATCTTCCAGTGAAAGCTTGATGTGACTATTTTCTGTTTCATAAGGGACCTTTTACAGCATGATAATGCCTGCTGTACTGAGGTGAAGTTGGTTTTATATTCACATTGGTCCATTTTTGAACAATGACAACCTGTGACGCGGTCACTACATTGGTTACCATGCTACTTTGCTTGCTAACTACATAACTGAAAACATGCTAGATGTAATACAGTTTTTCATTCAGAATTGTAGAATTATAAAGTACTATAAACTTTTTAAACTGGCGAATGACATGATCTAGTGGGTCTCTATCACCTTTAACGTGTGCATTCGAAATTTCAGGAGGCGTAGCTTTGGACGACAGGGGAGGGATTGTATTTGAAAGATACTCCCCCGGTTTCACAAACAAGGTTTAAGGCTAGTCTTGGATTAAATTGCATGTTTGAGCTGTTTCAACTGAAAATAACTTGCAGTGAGATGTCTTAAAATATGTCAGTGTAATTTTTTGTCTACAGGTGCACACCAGTAATGTATTTTTCTATGGCCGTTTTTATAAATGTGGCTTAAATAGCCTAATTTAACTAAGGTCTAGTCCTGGCTTAAGCTAAACCCTGTTTGTGAAACTGGGCCACTATGTTAACCGGTTAGCATTTAGGCGGATCACCTACTGCACATTTAATTAACAGTCGTACAAACATCTTTACCTAAGCCTCTCTTCTTGACGGTTGGTCTCGCTCCTCCACCATGTTTATAGTTTATTTACACTTTTCACCCGCGTTTGTAGATTTAATCAAATTCACGTCCAACACGCAATGTACTGTGGGCAATATCAGCGGTTAGAGTATGGACGGTTCTACACTTAAAAGGTTTACTGGGAATAGTAAACCATCCTGGAACCTTTGACATACTCTTTTCAACATACTATGATTTGGGACATACTAATTCTATTTTCAAATACTATTTAGGGCGGATAGTATGCGAATTGGGACACAGCATGTGCTTTGCTTTTGTTATCGACTTGTTTCAAGCAATGATATTAAGAAAACAAAACAACCCAGCTGATTGTTTTCAGAATAGACATTGATTATGAAAAGGAAAACTTTGAAACTTGATAAAAGACTCTGTAAAACTAGATAAACTGGACAGAGAATGTTGAGTTTAAATCTTTGTGAGTCAAACACCTAAAGCAAGCTTGAGTATGAGTATTCATATCTATTGTACAATAATGTTTGCTGTCTTGGGGTAAAATTTGATTCCTGTTGTATGAATATTGTCACTGACCTCTGGATTGAGTGTTATATCATTACAGATTGTTAAGTGAAATGTTAAACGTTACCGAAGTCAATAAAGCTGAGTGAAGCTGAGTGAAAAGATGATGTAGACTATGGGATGAGCTTTAAATGGATCGGAAAATGAACCCTAAGTTAGGATAGAAAAGACAGTCTGTACAGTATAAACATCATTACTTCTATATCCTCCTCTCTCTCTCTCTCTCTCTCTCTCTCTCTCTCTCTGTGTGTGTGTGTGTGTTTCTTCACAATTTCCCAAAGTTTTGCTCAGTTACAGTCACATCAGTTTATAAGTGTGTGTGAGAGTGTGTATCTGTTTAGCCGTCTTGAGTGGCCTTAAGTGCTCAAGTGATGTTTAAGTGTTTTATTCACTGCTGTCTGCTTTTTCAGCATCTTGGCTGATTTGATGTATTTTTGATGAAAACAGGACTGGTGCGACAAAATCTTTTTTTATTAATGTTTTTATTTACAAATGTTTTCCTTTGTTGGGGCTGTGCCCTTTTCTCAGGATCCTCTGTGCCTTTTTCCAGGATCTTTTCTTGAGGCTTGACCTTTTTTCAGGAACCTCTGTTGTTGCTGTGTCTTTATCAGGATCCTCTGTTGTTGCTGTGGCCTTTTTTTTAAGTTCTTCTGTTGCGGCTATGATCTTGTTTTCAGGATCCACTGTTGGGGTTGTGGCCTTTTTTTTAGGATTCTTTGTTGCTGCTGTGTCCTTTTTTGAGCTCTCCTGTTGCATCTGTAACTTGTTTTGCGTCAGGAACTGCGAAGCTCAGTAGTGCAAATAATCTTTCCCATTCATTTGCACTACATTCCCTATTTCTTATTCCTTGACCTGAAACATACAGACACACACAAAATCAAGGTTATTGATTCAGATTCTTCACAATAAACAAAAAACATAAAAATGTACAATAAAAAAACTTTTTCAAATGAAAGGAGAATCTATTTTCCAAATCATTAGAAGCTGATCTACAGTTCAGTACCTTAAACCATTGATGGAGAATGATTTCTTCAAGAGGAATCCGCTGGCTTGGGCTTTCCTGCAGGAGAGCTTGAATCAACTGACAGCATTCTGTGCAGAACGATGGTGGGAAGAGGTGAGAGAAACACATTATTAACTTCAACTTTACATCTGCTGTCATTTTATTCATCTATAAGATCTGACTCTACTTTCCTTTAGAATCAGAACATTGTCACCATTATCCAACTCTTAGTTTTAATCCATCATTTTGTACGATTTAAACTACAACTGCTGGTCTATGATGCGATGAATGACGTCTTACCTTCTGTCAGTCCAGGCTCAGTCCAGTTTCCATCATTGATCTTCTGCAAGTCTGCGACTTCAGGAAATCGTCCACACAGCAGCAGGAATAACAGAACTCCTAAAGACCATACAGTGGATGGTTCTGCGTGGTATTCGTTGCTCAGGAAATACTCCGGTGGGAAGTACTCCTTTGTGCCTGAAGGAACAAGATTTGGTCTCAGCTTGAAATACTAAAGCATGTTTTCTCTGTATCCTTTAACATGAAAATACATGATTGGTGAAATTCACAGTCCAGACTACAGGTGTTGTTTAATACATACCACAGAAACTGTCATAGCCAGATTCCTGGAGAAGAACCCCACAGCCAAAGTCAATTAGCTTGACCTCAAGCGTGTCCGTGTTGACCAGCAGGTTCTCCAGCTTTATGTCGCGATGAAAAACCCCACGTTTGCAGCACATGAGACTGGCCGTTGTTGCCTGCTCCATAATCTTTTGAGCCTGGCGCTCACTGATGGAGCCGAGAGACATTGTGTAGTCGAACAGATCTACACATGGTGAAGGTCGTTCCAGGATCATGATGTAACGATCCTGCTGGTCCTGCCAGTCCAGCAGCTCAATGATCTCTGGAACCTTGCCGCCTCTATGAGCCAGTATCAACAGGCCGATCTCTAATGGAAGGGGCTCAGGATGACCAGCCTAAAAGAAAGATTAGTTAGGCGGTGTTGCTTTCCCAAAATATACTGTTGTCAGTGCCTTTACATGTTTAAGTCTACTCACGATGTTGATGTATTTCATGTTCGATGGCTTTCTGGCAATTTTTACTGCCACCTGTTCAACAAAACAACACTTCTGTTATAATCACATCAAGTGCACTAAAAAGTGAACATAATATATGTTAAAGGGATTGTTCACCTCAAGGCCATCCTCCAAGCGCTTCCCTTCATAGACGCTGCCAAATCCTCCCTCTCCAATCTCCTCGCCGAGTTCATACCAGTCCAGAATGTCGCCTGTTAAAAGATGAATAATTGCAGCTGATGTGAAATGTCAAGCACTGACAGAAGTGTGTGTAATGTTTGAGGTAATGGCAGTAAAAACTCACCCTCGGTCGACCTGCAGTGGACTGAAGCTGGAGGGGTTCGAACCTGCTGATCTTCTGGAGGAAGGACTTTCAGACCACTAGAAAGAGGTTCTGCATCTACAGAGGGGAATAGACATATGCCTATATTCAATAATTCAATATATGGTGAAAATGAACCTGCACAATATTGATATAGTAGACACTTCAAAATACAGTGAACAATGATTGAAACTTTGAGTGCTTTTGAAAAATATTCCCATTGTAATAGCAGTGGTGTTCATAACAGCACCAAAAGCTTGGAGACTTCATTGGTTAATTAACTTAATAGTTCAAACATTTTCACATGTTAATCTGGCCTAATGCAGCTGAAATACTGACTGAAAACTCTGGGACTATTTATAGAACTTAATGTAATGTACTCTACTTTATACACGACTGAAAAGGATGATGAGAGAAGGCCACACATTCTCAAATGGCCACTAGATTTACCTTCAGAACTCTTGTGGATCTGAACAGAAGTCTGGTCCTCCTGACTAGAGCTGCTGCTGCTGGACTTCTGGACTGCACAAGAGAGCAGCTTCTCAGGACTGTCAGTCCTCCTCCTCTTTCTCTCATTTTCCTCAGCAACATCAGTGGACTGAAGGCTGGTGGTGGATATCGGAGGTGTATGAGGATGGAAATCGTACGCTTGAGAGCTGTGACAACTTCGTTTTCTCTTTTGGCCACAGAGAAAAGACATCCACTGGTTGTCATCTGTATTGAGAGATGTAAGACATGCATTAATGATAATGATAATGGCTTATAAAATTGATTTGTATTTTGATGTAAAGTGTGAAGACACACTTCATCTTAGAGATCAGAAACAGTCATGAATTGGGTTCTTACAGTGAATGCTCATAATTTTCCCTCAACAAATCTGAATCGTACACATTTTTTGCCCATTATTGAGTCCATCCAATATTGGTATTTATACCATTTTTATATTTCAGTAATATTATTAATAATATGCAATTATTGAAATGATTTATGCACAATACAGTTTGCTGTAAAGTTTTCTCATTTAGTAGATATATTATGAGAAACTTTGATTACCAAACAATTTATTCTACTTAGATTTGCGTTACAAACCTAAAATAAGTTAAAAAGTTTTTTTTTTTTACTGTATGTGTTCAGTTTTTTGTTACTATACTCTCAAAATCATTCCTCATAAATCTGCAGACTTTTTTTTTCTTCTCAGCAAAAATAGCAAAACATGTCCACAGAATCTGTCTGGCCCTAAATGTATATGTTCAGAGATCTAGTAAACACAAAACATTGTCAGATTGTCAAACAGTGACTGGATTTACCCTCAGCGTAAAGGGAGAGCGGCTTCCCAAAACTCTCCCACCTCCTCTTCTTTCTCACTTGTATCTCAATCTCCTCACCAACACCAACGGGCGAATGGTTCTCAGCCACATTGGTGCTGGATGTTGGAGGTGTACGAGGATGGGAATCATACACTTGAGTATCTTGAGAACAACGCTTTCTTTTCAATGCCATAATAACAGAATTCACTGGGAAAACTACTATTACTAACTGCAATGAGAAGACGCAATGAGGAGATTCTGAACCGTCTTCTACTTTTAATGCTGCAATCTTCTGTTTCTATGACGGCGCATTCCGGAACACTTGTTTACATTCAAAATCAACTTTCAAAACACCATTATGGACTAGATATCTGAATGTATAACTAGATATATATTAGACAGACAGGCAGATATAAGCTATAACCTTTAATCTTTCACTTTCCGGTAATAAAGAACAGTATTTTCACCACAAATATCTAAATAAATCCAAGAAAAAAACTTGTAAATACAACACCAAACAAATTCTGAAACATTATTATCCAGAAACTAAATAAAACTGTATTTTAAGATTAGATCTAAAATAGTTTTGCTTTAATTTAAGAAAAAAAAATTTAATCTTGAAATTGCTTACAGAACAAACTCAAAATGACATTATTAAGCCTACATTTAGTCCTGTGATGTATTTGTGAAGTAAAACATAAGTCACAAACATTATTATCCGGTAACAAAATAAAACCAAGTAATTTTAAGCTTAATTACATACATTTTAGCTAAAAATAAGTTATATATATATATATATATATATATATATATATATATATATATATATATATATATATATGCATTAGAACTATATTTATTGTCATCTATGTTGGAGAGAAGAATTCTTATAAATCCTGTAAGTCGTGTATATGTGAAATATATATAGCACTAATTTCTATTATTATTGAAAACACTCACATTCTATTACAATAATTTAGAAGTTTTCCTACAAAGACAATTACGAGGGAGGTGACCACCGCTATCAAATTTTGTACAACCTCCACCTGTGACAAAAACTACTGAATAACGTCCGAATAGTGTCATGTGCTCATTCAAACTTTTATCAAAGCATTGTCAGCTGTAGTCGCCAAGCAGTTTGCGTTCATGTGGTAAAATGTTTTGTGTATGAAATATTTGACCTCTCAGATGAGGGTCACTTTTACCTCAGGGTGGAGCTTCAAGCACCTCCACAACACAGGAGCGTCTAAAAGATTCATCCCGACAGAACCAACAGATAAAGACGTTCACCTTCATTTTTTCAGCCATTTTTCCACACTAAAATTTCTGCTGCTTTTCTTCTGCCGATTTCCTTTTTTTTCTCATTACCCTTTTACCCTCACGCTCTCATTTGACTCAAGTTTTAGTGCGAGGTTTCTCCACTGCCTCCTGCTGGCAGATTCAGGGAAGTGCAGGACCGGTTTCTATTATTTAGTGGAAATTTCCATAGACTTGAGTTTTACACTGCACAAAATGTGTATTGGATTGGATTATAAAACTTTAATTAACTAATTTTAAATTTAAGATTTGCATTTGTAATTGATTGTATGAAACTTAGTTATAAAATGAGGCTATATACATTATAATAAGATTGATTCAAATTAATTCATAAGTTGAAGTTTTTTTCACAGTACTTTTGCTCATCTTCATGCCTTAAAGTTGTCTTGAAGTTAGAAAAAAAATCAAACAGCAGCTTGGGTTAGGGTTACTGTTGAGGATGGTCATCAGACACTGGGCCTTCAAGTAGGATTGGTTCTACAGTCAGTGAAAACGAAAGAGCTTTTTCAGCACACAAGATGGGTTTGCTGCACAAAAAAGGTACCACATGTCCACTCTAAAAGATACTGCAGGATCTTTAATGTTATGGGATTATTTTTCTGCCAGACTCAACATGACAGTTCCTGTTAAAAACTAACCTAAAATAAATAAAACCAGACTGCCTATGTAGATGTCTCATAATAGGCCATGGTTGGATTTTGAGTAATGACAAGGATCCAAAACAGAACACAAAAATGTGTCACTGACAAAAAAAAGTTCTGCCATGGCCATTCCAGTCTCATGGCTCCAACCCAGTAGAACAATCATTTTAACCAATATTAACAGAGAAAAATTATTTCATAATGAGATTTCCTTCACATTTTCAGTTGTTTTATTTCAATGAAAGGTTCGATTTTTACATCTTTTTAAATGAAAACTGAAAAAGGGAACACTACAATTTCATTTTCACAGCCTTTATTGCTCATATTTACTGAAGGTGTCAATAACTTTTACCATGAGTGATGAAGACCCAGAGATTAACAATATGTGCTTCACCTGTGACTGTTCATATCATTTTGGGGTAATTTGCATTGCATGAATACCCTCATGATACTACAATCCCAGCTCAATCCTACAGATTACAGGAAGTGTGAAAACTAAGCGCTCAGAGAAATTAATGAGGTGTGTGTGTGTGTGTGTGTGTGTAAAGCTTTTGTCCTGTGTGTCCTGATGCAGGTGTCAGTCAGCAGGTGAGTGAAGCGACAGCAGGATCTGCTTACAGAGACATGTGAGAACAGACACCTGTGGAAAGAGTTTGTCAAAAGATCACTGTACAGTGTGCTTGAGAGGGCTTTGTGGGAATGGAGATTAATCATTGCTCACTTGAAAACAATGATCATGCTTCGTTTAGAGTCAGTGACAAAATCACATCCTATTAAAGATCTAGTGTTCTGTCCTCTGTCTGAGCATGTTGAAAAACAAGGCATAAATATAATAAATCCTTTAAATGTAACAAGATCATTTTAAAAAGAAAATTGTCAAATTGTCTGGGGACATAAAGCATTTTACAGGCAACTTTTAAAGGCAACAAGTATATATATATATGAAAAATGATAGGAAGAGAGCAAAGGTCAGATACTGCACAGCAACAATAGAATTAAGGTAGTAAACGTTCTAGCAAGATGTTATTAATATAATTTACACGGTGGACAAATATGATTGTTGACGTATATAAAATACATTTCTTTAACAAATTAACATATTGGCACCAAAATCAAAGTATTTTTCTAATCATAAACTGTTAAAAAAATTTAATCAGCCAAAAATATGTGAAACTATACTACACAAGCATTGTTAAAGTTCACAATAAAACTGACAATTAAAAACAATTAGTGAAAATAAATGGCTTAAGGAACTTGTAGTTCATATAAGTATTTGGCAACACTTACCTGATGGAAATCTTTAATTTTGACATTTACTTCAATACCTCCTCAAAAGAGAATACAAATGTCCTGAGTGTCTTCTGATAGGACTTACCGTCCTGCAAAATACTCAAAACGATAACTTTCACTACAGAAAAACAAATACAGCTCTATAGGCCACTGTAGGACTACATATTCCAGTCTTTATCCCAGAAATCTCTTTGTTTTTCAGTCCTCATCAGGATGAAACTCATAAAACATGCCCAGATCAGATTTTATACACATAAAAATTATGTTTTGAATTTACGCCTATATATTGTTAATGATCATATTAATTAGAGGACTGCAACTAATTTTCACATTTCAGTAATCAAAATTATTTTGTAACAAAATAATTTGTGACAGAATTGGAGAGGAAATATTTAAATATTGATCTGGACATATTCTTGGTAAAGTAATGCAAGGCCTGGGCAGGTTTATGAAATTCACCTATTTACAAAGCAGCTGTTTCATATGTAAGAACAGAAACTCAAAGGCCACAAGTTCAGAGGAGTGTGCTCAGCTCCGCATCGGTTAATTGGTTGACCTCCATGATTTTCTGAAGCTGCTCTGTGTAATGCGCTTGGTCCTGTAGGAAGTGGGGAATCCGCACATGATCCATCAAAGCCAGACCTTTCAGACGGTCCACATCCTCATAGGACACCTGCACAACACACATACAGTTATTTTTTGTCATTTAGCAGATACTTTTGTCCAAAGTGACTTACAATTGAGGAGGCATTCCGTGATTCAACAAGAAGAGGCAATACACAAAAGAAGTGCTAATTGCACAAAGGAACTGTTAGTGCTCAGAAGATTAAGTGCTTAAGATTAGGAAAGGCGGGGGGTTATAAAGAGAAGATTGTTTTTACAGGTGGTTTGTCAAGCCCACTCACCTGTGTGAAGCACACTTCATAAATGCACAATGTGTGTGTATGTGTTTAGATATAATTTTGAGTGACTGTTTAACTTGTTCAGACTTTTTCAGGGAGGCTGAGGAGTGTGATCCCCCTGTAGTTGGACTAAACCCTCCGGACCCCCTTCTTAAAAATGGGAATCACCACCCCAGTTGCCCAGTCTAGAGGTGCTGTCCCCGACCTCCATGCGATATTGTAGAGACGTGTCAGCCAAGACAGCCCCACAATATCCAGAGACCTGAGATACACAGGGTGTATCTTATCCATGTCAGAGTGATGAAAGAGTATGCTTTGCCACTGCAGAGCTTGCAAACTACCTCTGTGATCTCAGCTTGGGTGACGGGTGAGTCCACCCCTGCATCCCCAGTCTCTGCTTCCACAATGGAAGACATGTCAGTGGGGTTGAGGAGATTCTCAAAGTATTCCTTCCACCATCCAAAAACAACAGTCGAGGTCAACAGCTCCCCACTTTCAATTTAAACAGTGTCCGTGTGGAAATGCTTTCCCCTCCTGAGGTGCTGGATGGTTTGCCAGAATCTCTTTGGGGCCGACCAGTACTGGTCTCCCTGAACTCTTCACAGGCCTGAGTTTATGCTTCCTCAACTGTTCAGGCTCAAGCACACTTGGTCTGTCGATACCCATCAGCTGCTTTGGGAGTTCTACAAGCCAACCAAGCCCTGTAGGACTCCTTCTTTAGCTTGACGGCGTCCCTTACTTCTGGTGTCCACCACCAGGTTTGTGGATTGCTGCCTTGACAGGCACCACAGGCCTTACAGCCACAGCTCCTCATGGCTGTGTCAACAATGGAGTCAGAGAACATGGATAAGAGCGAAATCTGGGGTTCTCTCCTGAGACTGCTGTCCCCATGACCCGGCCCCAGATAAGTGGATGAAGATGAGATGAGGAGTAATTGTAAGAAAGTGTCTGGTGCAAATGTGCAAAAACTGGTGCAAATGTTGGTTAAAGTGTCAGAGAGATGAAAGAGTGTGTTTTCTACAGGTGGTTTGTCAAGCCCACTCACTTGTGTGAGGCCCACTTAGAAAACATTCTGAATAATTTGATTTTCAAATACTTTATACTGTATGATTTATAAGCTTCATACCAAACCAAAAGACCAATAATTGTCCCATGATGAGTTTAAAATTTACTGGTATCGGTCCCCAAACTGCAGTTTTAGAATTGGGAAAGGGATCTCTGATGTTTGGGACAATTCTGGGAAGCAATTATACACAATCATATTTATTTGGTCAATGTGTTTTCCTTGTAGTTTATGCGCACATAAGCAAAATGCATAGATTTTTTACCGCATTTTTAATAGTACACTGCATCCAGAAAGTATTCATAGCGCTTTACTTTTTCCACATTTTTTATGTTACAGCCTTATTCCAAAATGGATTAAATTCATTCATTTCCTCATAATTCTACACACAATACCCCATAATGACAATGTGAACATTGTTTTTTTTTAATTGTTGCAAATTTCTTAAAAATAAAAAACCTGAAAAGTCACATGTACATAAGTATTCACAGCCTTTGGCATCGATTACAGCCTCAAGTCTTTTTGAATATGGTGCCACAAGCTTGGCACACCTGTCTTTGGGAATTTTTGCCCATTCCTCTTTGCAGTACCTCTCAAGCTCTATCAGGTTGGATGGGAAGCGACGGTGTACAGCCCTTTTCAGATCTCTCCAGAGATGTTGAATAGGATTTAGGTCTGGGCTCTGGCTGGGTCATTCAAAAACATTCACTGAGTTGTTGTGAAGCCAGTCCATTGATATTTTGGTGTTTTGTCGCCCCAGTCCGAGGTCAAGAGCACTTTGAAGCAGGTTTTCATTCAGGATGTCTCTGTACATTGTTGCATTCATCTTTCCCTCTATTCTGACTAGTCTTCAAGTTCCTTCTGCTGAAAAACATCCCCACAGCATGATGCTGCCACCACCATGCTTCACTGTAGGGATGGTATTAGCCTGGTGATGAGCGGTGCCTGTTTTTCTCCTAATGTAACGCCTGGCATTCACTCCAAAGAGTTCAATTTTAGTCCCATCAGACCAAAGAATTTTGTTTTTTTATGGTCTAAGAGTCCTTCAGATACCTTTTTGCAAATTCCAGGTGGGGAGTGGCTTTCGTCTGGCCACTCTACCATACAGGCCTGATTGATGGATTGCTGCACAGATGGTTGTCCTTCTGTAAGGTTCTCCTCTCTCCACAAAAGAACGCTGGAGCTCAGACAGAGTGACCACCGGGTTATTGATCACCTCCCTGACTAAGGCCCTTCTCCCCTGATCACTCAGCTTAGATGGCCGGCCAGCTCTAGGGAGAGTCCTGGTGGTTCCAAACATTTACCACTTATGGATGACGGATGAGCACTACTGTTTGCACCACTCATTGGAACTTTCAGAGCAGCAGAAATTTTTCTGTAACCTTCCCCAGCCTTGTACCTCAAGACAATCCTGTCTCGGAGGTCTACAGACAATACCTTAGTCTTCATGCTTAGTTTGTTCTTTGACATGCACTGTCAATCCTGGCACCTTATATAGACAGGTGTATGCCTTTTCAAACCATGCCCAATCAACTGAATCTACCACAGATGAACTCCAATTAAGCTGCTGAAACAGAATGTACCTGAGCTCAATTTAGAGCTTCACGGAAAAGGCTGTGAATACTTATGTACATGTGATTTTTCAGGTTTTTTATTTTAATAAATTTGCAACAATTTCAAAATATGTTTTTTCACATTGTCATTATGGGGTATTGTGTGTAGAATTTTGAGGAAATAAATGAATTTAATACATTTTGGAATAAAGCTATAACATAAAAAAATGTGGAAAAAGTGAAGCGCTATGAATACCTTCTGGATGCAGTGTACTGTATATCTTTAAATATCCATAAAGGTGAATGGAAGTATAGTATGAGCAAATGATTTGGGGAAAAATAATGTTTTGTTTTCTAACACTGCCATTTAAACATTTATAAGACCATTTTAAATGTTGACTTTAAACATACCTTTCCCAGAGCCATGAGCAGCTGGAAGTCAATCTTGTCTCTGTGTCTGAGGATCTTCAAGATGCCATCTAAATAAACCTGATCCTTACTGAAACACCCTGAATAACAAACAGTCTGTTTTAAAAAAAGTATTGGGCCTCATTCATCAAACATTCATAAATATAGTAATAAATTCAGGATAATTTGCATGTAAAACAGACCTTCCTAAAAACTCCTCCAGATTCACAAATTCTTTATAAACATATGAATTTATACATAAGTGTCAATGTTACACAATTAGCATTAATTTGATTTACAATTAGCATAATCCCTTCTTATAAATTACAACTTGCCTGTGCTAGTTACACGTTCTGGAATGTTATATTCTGGACTCCCTTCTAAAATTTGGCTCCAGTTTATTACATTATTGCAAAAAGACTAATAGGCCATATGTCTAACAATAAATGTTCAATTAACAAGTGTCTACCAAAACACATTTAGCAAGCTTCAAAATCCCAGGGGCTCTACTAAAATAGTTTTTTTGTTCCAGACACTTCGGTTACTATTTTCTGGAATCCATGGCAGTAATGTATAATTTTTTAATCTCATTTTAAAAAATGATATTTAATATTAAGTAGTACAAAAATACAGAATGATAATTGGTCAGTGTATTTGTCCCGACCTTCATCCACAGATTGTACAACTGTAGTGATGAGTACTCTGTTTTACCCATAGTTAAACAGTTATTAGCTCTCAGCTTAAAAAAAGACCAAACAAACTTGTAACATATTATTATGCCAGTACAAAAAAAATTTAACTTTTACACACGGTAAGAAGCAGGTGTACATTTATTAAACATTTACATCACAATAGCTTTACAAATTATTTGCGCAACGAATTGTATTGCTTGTGTTTTATAAATGAACCCCATATGTGTGGGAGACTTGTGTACTTGAACTTATGTACCTGGCAGTGTGGTGTCGGTCTGTCCTCGTTTGGCTCTGACGCAGTAGTCCCATCGTGTGTTGGGGTCGTGGACGAATCGGCGCAGGTCGTGAAACAGCTGTGAGAAGGACATGCGGCTGGCTTGATAAACGGTGTAATAGAGCAGGGCTGCACGCCACAGGATGGGGTCCTTGCGGAAAAGCACGCTGTGGATGCTTGCCAGACCCTCCTCGGTGGGGTTGATGGGCCGCAGACCGTGTTTCTTCCTGCCGTCGATGCTGCTCCACGGTTGACGACTGTTGTTGATGCCACGGAAATAGTGCGTACCTGAGCCAAAGAAGATGAAGACTGGTTTACTTTACCAATCAAATCAAGCCAAACTGTGTTTGATTACCCCACTGAAGTCACATGTACATGTTTTGATCAAAATGTTGGGTTACTTGTTCTGGCTTTTGAACATTGAAGTAAAATCAAGTTTACTTGTACAGCACTTAAAGGTGCAGTATGTAAGTTTGACACCCTGTGGTTGAACTAATATTCCATACTTGGACCAAAACAAACACAAGTGCAGGTTGGCAGATTGACGACCAACAGGAGCGAGTCTCGAGCCTAAAGGCTGATTTAAATTGTGCAACAGCATGCAATAGACAGACAATTTTCCATATTAAAAGTAGTTTTTGTTCCAACCAACACCTCAAATTAGAAACGGCTTCTATTTCTAACAGGTGAACAACAAGATAAATGACAATGATCACCTCAGGTACACCACATGTGCTTTATTCAATGTTAAATGCTAACAATGTGAGTTTGAATGCCATTTTATCCACCATTTATTGCCATATACTGAAAGCAGCAGCAGATAGTTCACCTCAGATCTTGAAAATAAAATAAACCATTTGAAATTGAACTTTAGAACTGTAAAATAATGCAAACCAACACATATCAATGATTTAGCATCTACATTTAATAATGTTAAAGAGGTTTAATATGTATTAATTAGATTATGAGTTCATAATACTTATAGTTTTACGTTAATTAATAACCTCATGTGGAGCTCTGAATCGATGTCTCATTTCAGAGTCTGCTACTGTCTACCGGAGGTGGCATTTCGGTCACGGATGCTAGCTGTGAAAGCCTTCATGACTAAATGAATGTAATAGGTGGTTTTCAAACAAGGCAACCCAGGCTGCTGAAATATAATTGGCTAAAGTGGCATTGAGCGGGTTAAAAGAACCAAAACAAAGACAGAGTTCTGGCACATAACACACATTTTCAAAGCAGAATATCTGAGTATTGTTTTTTAGATGAACAAGAATGTTCACTTGCCATATTTCGTAAATATCTACAAAAATATATGGTATTTTTATGCTTTAGAAGAGTCAAACACTTATATACAGCACCTTTAATTATCTTAAAAATACTTAATAATTATCGTTCCAAAGCAGCTTTACAAAAGGTGCATATTATTACATTACAGTCAAAATCAGAAAAGCTAAGGAGTAGTGTACAGGGTGGACAACATGTAAACATAGTTAAATTGCAGTTATACAGTATATAGTGTCCATCCAAAAGGTGGTGTCTATGTGTTTAATACATGTTCAATAAAGTGTATCTATGTATTTAGTGTTTCAACATCAAGGACTGTTGCTGTCTATGGAGAATGAGAGAGCTCTTGGATTTCATCTAAATTATCTTAATTTGTGTTTCAAAAATGAACGTCTCAGGTCTAAAGGGAATTGGAATGACATGAGGGCGAATAATTAATGAAAGAATTTTCTTTTTGGGTAAACTAACCCTTTTAAGGACACACATGCAATACAGTTAAAGAAACAGTTAACCCCAAAATGAAAATGTACTCATTATTTACTCACTCCCAAGTTATTCTGAACCTTTATGAGTTTCTTTCGTCTGTTGAACACAAATGAAGTTATTTTGAAAAAAGCTGAAAACCTATAACCATTAACTTTTTTATTAGGAAAAACAAATACTATGAAGTCAGAGGAACAGAAGAATGAAACTCAAACAGGTCTTGAACAAGTGAAGGGAGAGGAAATTATGACAGAATTTTCATTTTTGGGTGAACTATTGTATATTTCTTCACAAAAACAGTATAAACGATGCTCTTAAGCTGCAAACAGACAATGCGAGTAGTCTATAAACACAAAGTGAGGGAGTGTAATTACTGTGGTCTTGACACTGAGCTTTGATATGCACAGGATTTAACAGTCTCTGACAACAGGAACACAAGCTGCAGAAACACGGATGGCTGATTTCATTGAGGTAATCGAACTTGATCTGAACTACAGAACAAGAGTGAGTGGAGTTGCTGTTCTATTCCACTATTCTATTCAGTTACTTAATTTGAGACTCAAATGACTCAAATGATGAGAGTAAGACGAACACACCAATTTCATGCCTCAGCATCCCCTCCAGCCATTGCTCTCTGGCAGTAGAGATGTTGATGGTGAGTGTAGGTCTGCCGTTCACCACAGTCATTGACGCTCTGGACAGCAGGTCATCAGTAAGATGAACCACAATCTGCAGAGAGAAACATATTGTGGATTGCACTAGGAAAAACTTTTTTAATCAGCACAGATGAATTGAAGGGTGAGTTCACCCAAAAATAAAAAAAAATCTGTTGTTTCTTTTTTAAACACAAATAGAAGATATTTTGAATTAAGCTGGAAGCCTGTAACTACTAACCTTCATAGTATTTGTTTTTCCTACTATGGACGTCAATGGTTGCAGGTTTTCAGCTTTCCTTAAAATATATTTTTTGTTCAACAGATCAAAGAAATTCATAAAGGTTTGGACCCACTTGAGGGATACTAAATAGTTAGTAAATTTTAATGCGTGTGTTAACTAACCCTTTAAGTAAAATATAGCAAAAATCTACCAATTACAAAATAAACAAACCATATACATAAAAAGTAATAAGGTAAATAAAAATATTAATAAAAAACTGTGTTTTTTAGTGTTACTAAAATAGTACTTCTTTACATTATCATAAAATTTATCATCGTGCTGCAAAAAATATTAAGCATCAAATATAAAAAATGTACATTTTTAATTTAAATTTTTTAAATCTTAAGCATCAAATCAAGCACATCAGAATGAAGAAACACTTGTGGGATTGGGGTAATGATGCTGAACACTTGGTTTAGAGGAATAAATAACTTTTAGAATATAGTTATTTAAAATGACAATAATATTCCACAACTGTACTGTTTTTGATCAAATAAATGCAGCCATGGTCAGCATAAAATACATATTTATAATTTGGGTTCTATTTTAACGATCTAGGATCTATTCTAAAGCACATGACACAAAAGCATTAAGGGTGTGTCCGAATCCACTTTTGCTATTTTAAAGACAGAAAAATAGAATTTGCGCCACGGCACATGGTATAACAGGATTGTGTTTATTCTCTCAATGAGTTATGGTTGTGTTTTGAGCATATTGTGCAATAAACCAATCAGTCTCATCTCCCATTCCCTTTAAGAGTCAGTAGCATCACACCATGGTGCATTTGTTATTTACATGGTGGACTTTGTAAGTGGAAAAACGGAATGCTTCACTAGTGAGAAAACAGACAATCTGCAGCAAGAGGATAAAGAACAAGCCTCCTCCATTCGGCCTCTTTACTTTCTCTTTACTTAACTTTTACTCTTTACTGTATTGCTTTACTTTTGTGGATAAGGAAACGGAGCTGTATGCACTCCACTGAAGACATCCATCAGCCTATATATTTAATTTAATTTGTTAAGCGCAAAGATTTGTTTCAAAACTATTTCTTAATTCAGTTCTAATTTCCAGCAAATGAATAAATGAACAATAATAACTAAGTGTGGTCAAAAAACTGAGTTATATCCAAACACACGTCATATGCCCCATATGGTCCAAAATCAGACAGGTAGACAAATCTAAGCTTGTTTTTATTCAAACAAATATAAATATGCATATAATAAATAATAATATTATACAAAAGCAAATTGTCATGAACAAACTGAAAAAAGCCCCCCGAGGTGAAGAAGACATGGAGGTACTGGTTTTTATATTTATGTAGAAAATAATAATTTTTGTAATATTTTATTCCTTTAATTCTTTTTCATTTGTAAAGATATTTGTGTATTGTAATGTAATGTAATCTAATTTAATGTGTATTTATACAGCAGATTTATTGTATTGCTGTACATCCTGTATATAAGCATTTAAGGCGCAAAAGTAACGTGCTCTGTGCTGGACTTTATTTTTTTTCAATTGCTCAGTCTATTTTAGTTCCTCAAAATAACAACGCACCAACAATGCACCTCAACACACCTCCTTTCTAGACCGGAACACCCACGATTCCACAAAGCGGCGCAAATGGATTTGCTAATTAAACAATGTGGCGCAAAACAGGAAAATTAGGGTTGAGTTGGTCTAAAAATAGCAACAAATCACACCAAACACGTCTTGCACCTTATTGCGTCTGATAGGGTTCTTTGTGATTTGTTTTTATAGTGTTTTGTATTTTATCAATTTTTTTTAATTTCCAGATAACAAAAAAACAAAAAACATGCATGTTTGTTTTCAATTATCTCACTCTCTCACCTCTCCTGTGCATCCTTCCTTCTCCATGTATTTTTTGACATGGGACCCAATGCGGCTCTTGGTGAGGAGATTTCCTCCTGTGGCTTGCTCAAACTTCTCATAGGAGCCATATTTCTGCAAGGCCAACTCCATGATCCGCACAGCCTGAGACAACAGTAAACATTCAGACACAGCCAATAGGCTACAACTTACAAAACACAGGGTCTAAAATATTTTGAGCTTGTCCACTTTTAATGACTTCTTATGATCTTCTTGCGAAGATGTTTCCTAATGCATCTTAATACTGTTTGTAATTTAAGATGAAACAGTGGTGTAAGTGAAGTAAAACATGTTTACATGAAAAACACAGCTCAATATAACACTCAGTTGTAATGGCGTGACTGTATAGACCTCAGCAAATAACTAGGCCACAGTTGAGGCTGAGTGTGGATTTATGAAAACTGATTTGTGATCTGTCAGGATACGCCTAAGGGAAATCACAATGAGCTCAGCACTCTGAGATAATCAATTTAATAGTCTGAAATGACTCCATTCACCCACACAAACCTCTAATACAGCCACTATACACTGCGATGTGTTCTTATAGACATTATCCAGTTCACTGGTAAAGTATATTTTTATGTAGTAGTTGTTGTTGTTGGCTTTTGCAGCCAGCTTAGTCAGAAAACTATTGTGGGATCTCTAATATCTTTTTACAAAATGCTCTATAGCTAGCAGGAAACGAAATTAAATTAAATTAATGAACCTTTTAGCATTCAAAGAGGTTTATTAGTCTGAGCGTGTTGTTGGCAACACACAGTAGAAGCACTAATAGTGGTAGTAGCACATTGATTTTCAGCAGCTGGGTTTCGAGCCTGTAAAAGTAATACACCCGTTTCTTACTTAATCCAATTCGATAGTACTGAACTAAAGCCAGAAGGTTCACTTTCAGGAGTTTTATTTAATGACTTTGATATTATAGTATATTTTATTAGTATATTACTAACAAACAACCTTTGCTACAAACTGGCACACTCACAATTTAACTCATTTTAGGCTCAGAGATCTCAAACAAACATGGCAAGTCTTTATCTACACATTTTTAACCCTAAATCATTTTTGAAGCAAAAAACTAAATCAAAAGAAAAAACAAGTGGTTTAATAGCACTTGCTAATTATTTCAAGTTACTTACTCATATTGTGTCCAATTAGCATGTCTATCTGTCTTAAGTAACATCAGTGTATACCACATCAACACTATGTTCACAACACCATTAATTGCTTAAGTCTGTTAAAGCATATTTGACAAATTTTTCCACATTTTTTCATCTAGTAGTATAATAACCACAGGAGAGAGTGGATTTTGCTAAACTGAAACAGTTTTAGAAAGAAGAATGGTTCGAAATCCCTCTTGACCCTTGTGCATGCCTGCAGGTTATTGCTGCCAATGGAGGGTCGACCAGTTATTAAATCCAAAGATTCACATACTTTTTTTCCACCTTGCACTGTGAATGTTTATATGTTGTGCTCAATAAAAACATGAAATCATATCATGTTTGTGTGGTATTAGTTTAAGCAATATTTTTCGATATTTTTCGATTGTTGTGACTTTAATTTTGACTAGATATTGATAGATGCTATATGAAAAAGTAAAACAAAGATCTTAAAGGGGAGGTCCACATTGTATTTTTAAGGCTTGGTTGTGTTTATAAGATGCAAAGCAACGTGTGCTCATGCTTCATTTGTAAAAAAACACGTAATTTTTTTATATATCTTACTGTGATTATATACAGCTACTCAGCTAACATAAAAACGACCTAGTTCCTCCGAAAGGCCCACCCTCAAGAGGCTCTGATTGGTCAGCTAATGCCTAGTTCACACTACAGGATTTTAAGCCTGATTTGATTTAGAAGTTAACGAGCTCGCCGACAGATCAGGCTGTGATCAGGGAAAAATCTGCCGGTGCACAGCGCTCGGCAGTCTTTATGTGTGAACTACTGAATAATGTGTCAAAGAGGCTCGCTGAAGCGTCGCCGACACCTCGCAGACGGAAATCCAATATTTAGCATGCTGAATATTCCACAGCAGTCGGCCGACTCAACCCCACGTGTGGTCAGATGTAGTGACGAGCTGCAGCCAATGAGAGAGCATATCAGCATGAGCTGAATGGCCGTGTGTTCAGGAGCTCAACAGAAACGTCCGTGATTGGCCAGAATGGGCATCGATGCACTCGCTTCATTCTGTGTTAACACAGACACGAGAGTAGGCTATAATAACAGTGGAACTAGAATTCTGTAACTATTAGAATTACCATTATGGTCATTCTGACCTTTCTCACATCATATTTACATTCAAAACTTCTATTGCGATATTAAAATTAAGCTTTGAATGTCTGTCATCATATTTTATGACAGCATTACCCTAAAAATATTATCTTTTTTGGTAATACAGCCTATAAATATGTAGTTAAGATACTAGAACATGCAAATGTCTGAGCCTCACTTTCATTTTCACTTTCAAACACGAGCTATTTCGCGGCACATAATATGCTGTTTTGAAAGATATGTGTGAAGTATATTTTTGTTTTTGCTATCAGAAAGTTTTGTTTATTTTAGCAGGAAGTTGCTAGGTAAAAAAATGCATGCATATATAAAGTCACAGTGAAAAGTAGCAGATATGCATGCAGTCGTTTTGAACAATATGGTAATTAAAGGTAGAAATGCTCAGTTCTTTACTGTTTTGTAATTTTAACAAATAACAATGTTAGAAAGACACACAGATATTTAGAAAATGTCAGAGTGTTATAGATATGTTTGTTTTATTTCAAAGAGTTATAAAATTACAAAAATTGAAAACCTCTCTGTGTATCTTTCCACTTGAACTTTGCAGATGAGCGATTGATCCGCTAATGCATCAGCTGACTGACGATGCTTTTAAATGTTTCCTTGAAAGCTTGAAACGCTGTCAGTGATGTAATCAGCACACAAGCAGCAAATAGTGTTCAGCTTTTTCTAACGACTCCTCCCTCAAAGTTTCATTGGCTGTGGTTTGGTAGCTTGACTGAACTGTTGGCGAACAGCATGTTGTTAGATCATGTAGTGTGTGACTCTTGAGTATCATTTACGTAGTGTCGCGTAGTGTGAACACCACAGTGATTAAAAGACACGAATGGCGCGATTCGCACGAATGAAGTGGCGCGAGTTGATCGAATTGCTCGAGTTCGAAAATCTGAACTTCAGCTGACATTCGTGCCGTGTTAACCAA
This sequence comes from Danio kyathit, assembly GCA_903798195.1. Taxonomy (NCBI): domain Eukaryota; kingdom Metazoa; phylum Chordata; class Actinopteri; order Cypriniformes; family Danionidae; genus Danio; species Danio kyathit. Next base: position 27,552,097 of record LR812537.1, on the reverse strand, counting down.
TCAGGAGCTTGCTCTTGTGGGAGCGTGATTATGACGTTGCGCCTGTTGTTGGTGTCCGGGGGAAAATCCTCCTGCATACACCAACAAAAGTTCATCAAACTGGGCTTGGCTCAGTCAGAAGCAACGCTGATGCTTCCATCATCCAGGTTAAGTTTCTGAAGGAGTTTATAAGCTCACTTGTATGGGGTATGGGTGCACCTCTGAAAGGATCTAGTGGACTCAGACACGGCTCCAAACGAATCAACGCTATTTTGAGCCTTCATAAAGAACATAAACACAGTTATTTTCTCAATAAAATCCATGTTAGCCATTTAGCAAAGAAGCTAGAGTCACCGGGCAACATGTGAATCCGCGTCAGTTGAGAAGCGAATTTGACACGCGAGTGAAGCGGATTTTGACCCGCAAATGAAGTGAGTAAACTCAAAATGTTCATGCGTCTATTTACGCGCGAATAGCATGATTTATCCGCACGTTCCGCGTCTGGTGTGAACACAGCATCAGCCGTATCAAAGTCTAAATCGGACAGAAAATGACACAGAGGACACAGCTGAACCTCATGCCAACTCTCTAAAATAAAATCTGACGAGTGTCTTTTATATATTTGTGTTATAAGCATGTGTAAGTTATATAAAATGTTAACTTATTTTTTGCGAGTTCGTTATTTGAGATGTAGAAGAGATTGTGTGTGTTTACAGCGGTTTGACGGATAAATATAAATTTGTAGCTAAATTGTTAATGATGCCAAACAGCATTTCCCGTTGTTTACATCATTGCTTACGCCCTTGCTACAACATACTGTTAATGCCAGAAACTGGGCATGTAGTTGATCAATTTTAAAAAGGTCATGATTCGCACTCATCAAATAATTGCTTCATAGTGTTTTTATTTTTACATTATTTGGCTGATACAAAAACAAACGTTTCGGCACAATGCCTTCCTCAGTTGATCAATTTTATCAAATAAAAATTACTTACAGGTTGTGGCTCACAATCCACAGCTTCTTCAACTATGATTGGAGGTGCTCCTTCTTCGAGGAGTTTTTCGCCAAATCCAGCACTAAACTGGGAGAGATTCTGGAAGTTCTCCTTTGTCAAATGCTAGCTATATATTTATTATAATTCTCTGGAACATAATTAAAATTAAATTGTAAGCAGTTCTCTCTTTGTGTTGTGTCCTTTGAAAGCTTTCTCTGCTATAACATTACAGCGCCTCTGGCCACTTCCCTTTGCTGCATGGGGTGTATGCGCGTGGTGAATGCACGTAACCTGAAGTGTTTGTGATCTCACTAGCCCAGATGTATTTTTAGTAGTCCCCAAACTTCGTTCAGTGTACGCTTTGCTAAGCTTACAATGTAAATGCCAATGTCTCCCTTTGCATTGAACTTTAAGCATATTCAGAGATGTTATTTATGTTCACACAGCTACATTACAAATGAACTAAAGTTTAAAATATGATATCATAGTGGACCACCCCTTTAATATGATAAGGTTATGGCCACTCACCTGTGTGAGGAAGCAATCCGAAGCATTATTATGCTTTGCTAGTACCTGTGGAGGCAGAGGATTGCTGTACTCAAACTGAGGGTTGTTTTTAAAGTCTGATTTGAAAAACCTGGCTTTTTCCCTCTCCACATTGGATGGTTTAATAGCACTGAGAATGCACAGCTTCTTGAGTGAGTTCTCTCCATCACGAGCAGTAGGTAGCACTCTGCGTAGCTGTGGGAGTTTTGTGCTAGCTGGGCAGCTGTTTTTGGGCTTGGAGATGGGGCAGGGCGACAGACGGATAGAACTACCAAGCACGGTGATGCTGTTTGTTTGCCTGGAATTGCTTGTGGAGAAACAAGAAAACACAGACTGAGCATGCCTAGTGTCTCTGCAACCAAAGGCAAGGCCACTCATGGAGAGAGGAGCCAGGGACGGCAGGTGTCTTTCACGATGAGTTGCTGTGGAGACTCTTTTGGGGCCTGTGTAGGAGGAATGTTTAGGGTTCTCCTGAGCATCTGACTCTTTCTGCAGCAGTGTGTTGTAGCTGTTAGTGGCAGTGTTAAACAGATCTTTCAGTACGCCTGAGGATATGCGCTCCAGATGCAGCTGACTGGGGCTCACCGGATTCTCCATAGGGCTCAGGATGCAACTCTTAGAAGTTTCCATCTCTGGCCATCGAAGACTTTCTGAAAGGAAATAGCAAAATATGCATTTGTTGAAGGCTAATTACAAATGAGGAAAAATATCAATAATATATTTACAAAGTATTTTGCTTTGGATGAGACTTTCCTCTGGTTTAATCTTGACCAGCTCAAACCAGAGAAGAGTCATGTCATAGTCAAGATTAATACCAGAGAAATCCAGTGCAAATATCAACTTCAGATCAAGACCAGAGGAGGGTCACGTCTGAGTCAAATCTAGATACCAAAGAGGGTTGTGTCCAAAATAATAACAAATTTAGTTGAAGGTCACATTTCAGTCAAGACCACATGCATTTATTCCTGTGAAATAAAAATAATATTTTTAGATGTTATTTTTAGTATGTTTTTTAAGGGCATCTACAAGCTAGGGTGCTCCAAAACAGTGAATAAATTGTGTTTAAAAGATATAAACCGTGACATAAACATCCAAAGAGTGCAGTTTGTCACTTCTGCCTAAATGGATCAGTGATTTTTTTTTCATGTCACCTCATTCTTCAGTTTCTAATCAAATCTTGACCAATCAAATGCTCTTCATGATACTTCTCATTTGCTTTTCATTTTATGCACTTGAACTCAACCACTCTCACTGGTATAGCTACTATATGTCCCACCCTCTCTTCATGGTTTTATTTTCAAGTTTCAGTCAATACTGAGTCCAGAAAAAGACTAAAACCAATCAAGTCTTAGACCATAAGAGTATTGTGTCCAAGATAAAACCAGGTCAAGACAGATTTCAGAAGAAGGTTGCATCCAAGTTAATAACAAATTTAGTTAAGGGTCATGTTCCAGTCAAGACTATATGCAGAAAATACCAAGTTCAGACCAAACCAGAAGAGGGCAATGTTTGAGTTAAGTCCAAAACCACAAGATGGTCATATCTGAGTCAAAATTAAAAAGAGAAGAGATTTTTTACTGAATTAATATCAAGTCCATATGAGCGTCGAGTTTCAGTCATGAAATAATTGCATCCGAGATCAGAAGAGGGTCAAATCCAAATTAAAAAAATGTCGAAGAGGCTAGCATTTGAGTTAAGACTAAATGCAGAAGAGAGTCATGCTCAAATCAGGCCAGAGACCAAAAAAGTGTTGTGTCCAAGTCCTATCTAAAAACAAAAGAAAGTGCAGAAAGTGGTTGCGATTTAGTGAATGCCAAATCCAGAAGTGTCACATTTAAGTCAAGTACAAGAACAGACAAGGTTTGTATCCCAGTCAAAAAAGTGAAAGGAAGAGGGTCCTGTCCAAGTTAGTACCAAGTCCAGAAAGGGGTTGAGTTTAGAAAAAAGTATGCGTCTTAGTCTCTGAGTACCTTTGTATATTTGTATAATTAGCACTTCCTGTGTGCACTGCCAATTTGTGCTGATCTGCTGATTGTCTCCTCAATTGTAAGTTGCTCAAAAAAAAAAAAAAAAAAAGCATCTGCCAAATGACTAAATGTAGTTCTACATTAATACAGGACATAGAAAACTCAGGTAGAATTACAAGTAAAGGAAATACAGTAGGTTTACAACCTGAGACCATCATTGCCATCGTCAGTTCAGTCTTGCGTTCCCATTTCCTTGGAAACAAAATCTCCTTCGCCCACTTAACCTCGACTCCAACAAAAGACGAGAACCAGATCCGAACAGAACAGTGATATCAATCACGTTGCAAGCAGCTATTTCACTGTCTCGTGAATTCCCTTCACAGAGCAGGCTAATCCTATTAGACAGCAAAACAAATAGTCTTACCCATTCAGAATGACAGATACTGCTGAACAATCATGTTCTGCATTCAACAATCCGGCAGTCTTTCATAATCCACGTGTCCCTTAGGACACAGGCATCTGATTTTATAAATATATCTACATCATCCAAGGAGGACGGACTAAGGATACATATAAACTGTCCTATTATGTCAGGCAACTCTGGCACACAATGGCAACACTAGTCCACGTGCCGCTGTGAAACAATCCCATGCTTCTCATCACAGAGAACAACTCTGACAGGTGCACTGAAGTAGAAGGACCAGTCTGAGCATCAGAGCCAAACTAGAAGCACATAAATCTGTCTGTATGATTACATTCAAATGGATTCGTTGGTTGATGTAGCATAAATGCAAATTAACAGTATATTTAAACATATTTAATGTCAGCACTTACAAAAAGTGACAAACACAACATTTTTTACTCAGAACTATTTTGAGCAATTAAAACAATTATTTAAATGTTTTATCAGTTCCTCAATTTGACACGTTTCTCTGCAAGATAACTTAAAATCACATTTTAATCAAGCGCCTTATTAGTCTCCCAAAATAAGTATGCATTTATGTCTACCCATTCATCACACTAAAGAACAATTCATTAATAACATCAGCAAAAACTGTACACTACCATGTCATTTATTATATTAAGTTACTCACCTGTAACTTCAATCGACTCAAGCATCATATCGCTTGTGCAGTCTTAACTTTTCACACGTGAAGAAAATGTTTAAAATAATGATGTACCCAAACGAAAAAAAATCTATGCGGTGACAATATTTTGTTTACGTCTAGCGCAGAATAATGCTGTAGCTTGCAAATCTCGTCTTGTAATATCTATGCGGGTTTGTTCTCTTCTCACAACGGCTTTGGTCTGAACGCCGAAGCGAGAGCATAAGCAAGCGCGTTGCTATGGTGCGCCGTCAACGTCACTTTTCAAAACGTCAGTTCCGTTTGCAAAAGGCTTCAGTGTTGAATTAGTTTTTCTCGCTATGAAGCATCGTTTTACTGAAGTGATACACAGGGGCGGATTTCACCAATAAGCGAGGTATGCGGCCACTTAGGGCCCCAGGTAATCTGGGGGCCACCAATAAATATCTAGAAGTATAAATTATAACTATAACTAGGGGGTGGGTGGGGGACAGCTTTATGACATACAAAAGTTTATGTTCATATAATTATTAATCACCTGTTTCCAGTGTTGTGCAAGTTACTTCCAAACTGTAATACATTACAGATTACTTGTTACTGTTATTTAAAAGTAATCCCTTACTTACAATATTACTGTCTCAAAATTGTAATATGTTTACATTACTCTTATATTACTTTTTAGTTACTTCACCAGAATAAACTCCAGAATTAGACTTAACATTCTAAGTGACCAAAGTACTGCAGAGCATTTTACGTCCAGTAGAAAGCGATATGATGTAGCATAATGACTGTGACCTATCCAGGCTACTAACAATATATTATATAACTGGCAACGTGAAGGCTCAAGACAATGCAGGAGAGGATGACAGTCAGATTCACAAATGATCTGTTAAAAGTATGGTAGAGGTAAAGTGCTTATCTGGCAATATCTGTGAATATTCTTTCATTCATTCATTGTCTTGTCGGCTTAGTCCGTTTATTAATCCGGGGTCGCCACAGCGGAATAAACCGCCAACTTATCCAGCACAATTTTACGCAGCGGATGCCCTTCCAGCCGCAACCAATCTCTGGGAAACATCCTCACACTCATTCACACTCATAGACTACGGACAATTTAGCCTACCCAATTCACCTGTACCGCATGTCTTTGGACTATGGGGGAAACCGGAGCACCTGGAGGAAACCCACGCGAACACAGGGAAACGCCAACTGACCCATATCTGTGAATAGCTTGACTATATTCATATTAGACACAACAGCCATATGTAAACTCCATGCCATGACAAAATGCAGATTTCTTTTCTCTTCTTATTGTTGCCATATTGTGTTCAATTTAAATTCAGTGGCTCACAACACCAAAACTGTCATGCACAAGTGAGCATGATGAGCATAGCTTTCTCAATATAATGCTCGTGCACCGATTGCCTCTGTGGACAAAACTGCTTGTGAGCTCTCAATATACGCTGCTCGCGTGCAAATTTTCTCACGCTCTCTCAAATATGCACTGCTCACGCACAAATTTTCTTGCGCGCTCTCAGTACACTCGCTCAGTGAGATTATATGCAAGACTCACAATTTGTCTTGTGTTCCCTCTTCCTTTTGTGCTTTTTGATATGATTTATATTGGTGCACTGTTTATTAACAATAACCCCAAAATACTAAAATAACTTACATATAATTTTTTTTATCTAATAAACCATAACCTTTTTGGCTGTATGTTATATGATGAGATATTTCCAGTTTTAAACACTAAAAGACAGAGAATAGACGTTGGATGTAAATAATACGTTTTATTTTTAAAACATTTAAACATAAAAGGTGCACCATACGGTACTAATCAAATAAAAAACATTTAAACTAAAATATAACTAACTCATGCAGAAATGTAACTGATAGAAAATATGGATAAACTTGATAAGGTATTACTGTATAGCCTACTGTACTATTCACTCTTCAAATAAATGTCACTATAAATCCCATTTTATCATGGCAACTAAAATAAAGTGAACTAGTCTCTGCTGTTTTCCACATTGTTGATAAGATTGTGCAGGACATTTTGTCCGTCATCCTCTTCATTTTGAGGAAAAGCTGTTCCACAGGGCCCCTTGAACACACATACTGGCATGTACTGCATGTACTATAGTGAAGTACTTCAATTAATCTGTTGTGGTAATACTATAGTTGCTATGGTAACACAAGTGTAATGTATAATAAATGACCCAATGCTGTAGTGTTTTTTTACAACATAGGGTATAATATACTACAATTCACCACACTTTACTGTAGTAAACTTAGTATTTCATTTTATGAATTCACTATTCTTAATACTACAGTATGCTGAAGCATTCATTAACAAGTTGTAAATATTATTAGCCTAAAACAGTAGTATACCTAACTCTCAAAAACACTTGTATTTATTATAGAATTTACCTTAACCTGTAGGTAAATAGTGCAGCAATATACCTGTATAAACCATATCAACATTCTTGGGATAACAATTTAACAGGAGGATCTCTGGAGAGCAAAAGCACAAAAAGAGGAGGAAACACAAGGCACAAATTGTGAGTCTGCATCATCTGACGGAGAGAGCAGATCATTCACACGTGAAGCAGCCCAGACAGTGTTTTGAGTGCACGAGAGGAGTTTTGTTCACCACACCGGCGCGTTCGCTCGCTCGTATTACATGAATGCGCTCTTGACTTGTAATACTTACGACATTTGTCAGTGAAATAACACCAAATGCACGTACGTCCATCTCGCGAATGTCCTTCTGTCATTTCATCTATTTGCCGCTTTTCCGCTGCGCGTTAGGGCTTCATGTTACTGCGAACCAGGCTGAGCCACTAGCCCCGGACCTCAAGCTCAGAGGCTGAAATCATTCCGCGTTCAAAGAAAGAAGTAATAGCCAGAGGGAGATTAATGACAACACACACGTATGTTCACTCACCACGAACAGAAAATAGATCTGCGGTATTTTTTATTTGTTAATGTCTTGCGGGCGAAAAGTTTGTTGTAACGCACGCGTTACTGAACATGTACCGAGTAAAATATTACTGAAAATGTAAAAGTAATGCCTTACACTACTGCGTTACTTGAAAAAGTAATATGTTACTGTAATACATTACTTTTGTAACGCATTACTCCCAACACTGCCTGTTTCTGAATGGTCTGTCTCCAAAAGTGAGGGGGGGGGGGGGGGGGGGTGGGTGATCATTATGGAGCAATCCGGCAGTCAAATAATAAAAACAGATATATATATTTTTTTTATATATAATTTTTTTTTTTTTTGGTTGTAAATTCACTTTAAGAATACTTCTGTATGTAAAATGTAGAGATTGCTTTAAGATAAAACATAGAAAAGAAGATTGAGTGAGATTGAAAAAAAAAAACAGCAAAATAAATGAGCATTAAAGGAGAAAGGGTGCATTTCAGGACTTGGGCCACATGGCTGGAGTTGCTTAGGGCCACTAAATTGCTAAATCCACCCCTGCTGTTACGTAATACAAATCAAAATTTAATTAAAAAAAAAAAAAATATATATATATAGTGAGCCGACTACCAAAACTACATGCAAGTCAAATTGATTACATGTGACTCATAACCTCGAGTCAATGCTTCTGATGGTACATAAATATATAATTTTTTTATTTTGGGGGCAACACTGTGCCTTAGTCGTTAGCACCATCACCTCACTGCAAGAAGGTCGCTGGTTCGAGTCCCAGCTGGGTCAGTTGGCATTTCTGAGCGGATTTTGAATGTTCTCCCCCCACAGTCCAAAGACATGCACTATAGGTGAAATGAAACTAAAATTAAATTGTCCATAGTGTATGTGTGTGAATGAGTGTGTATCGATGTTTCCCAGTTCTGGGTTGCAGCTAGAAGGGCATCCATATACAAACATATCAAAATTAATGAATGTTTAAATTTTGAATGATGCATTTTTTTCCTTGTACTCTCACGTACACTGTAGTTTACATATCCATCGACCTATAGATAGAGCGAGAGAGAGAGAGAAATGCAGCATGCAAGATTCAAACATTAAAAATTATATATACATTTAATCAACAAATAAGCAGAAACAAGTTATATGTATGTTTTATATAAACATATACATAAACAACTTTTGTATCTGCTCATTTGATTAAAATTAAAACATGTTGGCTGTATGCATTATATGCACCCTGAATATATTAAAACATTTAGTAGGATTCTGGTTTTATAGAGAAAACCAGTTAACAGCAGATATTCCAGTCCTCATCACTTACCACCATACAATTTATTCTTCTAGTTTCAATTCAATTAACTTAATTTACTTTGGCCAAAAAAATTGAACCCATGATGGTCGCATAAGAACCCAGAGCTCCATTAAATTAAATAAAAATAAATAATTTAAAAAAATATATAAATAAAAGAAAGTCAATACAACATGATCATTTATGTTTATGAGAAAGATAATGTCCTCCAGAAACGCTTTGATCTTGTTAGCCAAGGTTTATTCGATGCCCAAAAAAAAAAAAAAAAAAAAAAGTTTGGTTACAATAGTTAAAATTTGACAAAAACAAGACTGCATGTAATGAATAAAAGTTCTACTTTAAAAATAAAAATACAATAATAAAAAGGTAAGTGGCATGTGTAGAACATTACAGTCATTAACATGTTCATTTACATAAGCCACATAAGAGTCATCAAATGTCATCTGGAGTTCACGGTTCACACATTTAGGCCATTTT